>JAPXFQ010000582.1:0-39871 GCA_028564705.1 Apricaphanius iberus
TGCCATTGTAACATTCAATGAAAGAGCTTTGAAGTATAAAACCCGTCAGTTTAGATCCACAGTCACTTCTCAGCACTTCTACACGTCCATCTAGTTAACAGAGGTCTCAGCGGTTGTTTCCAAATTGTTGGAAATGTTTCTGCAACATTAATGAATAAACTCTGTGAGGAAAGAACAGTTAAGACAAGTCAACTCTTTGTTCTCCATTCTAGAGAAAAAGTCTTTCTCACAGCTTCATCATCACTCTCCAACACATCATTGGCTGACTGTTAAGGACATAGAAGTTTCAGGAGTCTCTGACTCAACTGAGCTTCTTGTAGCTCATTACTGCTGTCATCACCTGTTAGCTGGTTACCACCTGACCCAACAGGTAACCTAAGACACATTGTCCTTCACTAGAGGAGGATGAAGACAAGGAGATGATAGTAGAATCTCTCATGGTTCCACAAAAGAGGACAAGAATCAGACATCATCATCATCGTTATTATCACACTATTTTATTTTCTCAGATCATATCAGACCCTGGTTGATCTATCAAGGGAGACAGTGTGGAGTTCTCCTTCTAATGAACCTGAATAAGACCAGATTGAACTGATGACCAGTAAAGCATGAATCTTTGGGATTCCAGGCTACTCTCCCACATGTCCACATTGAAAAAAAAATCATTTTCATAATTTTATTATGTTGACCCAGCAATTTTTTTTGGATTGCATGTGCCCCTGTGCAACGCACTCAACCCCTAGTTGCCAATGATATGTGTGTGAATGTTAGTGTTATAAGTATAAGTGCGACTGACTCAATGTGACTTTAGTGTAAAGTGATTGACTGCTTAGTGCGAGATGGAAATGTAGCTAATTTATAATTCAGCTAATTTTTCAGTTTTTTAAACGGTTTCTGGCTGTTAGGTGTAGTGTGAAGAAAAAATGTAATGTTGGGTTTAAAAAAAATAACTGTGAATTTCTCTGAAAATCAAAATACCTGTTGGTGTAGCGTCCCTAGCAGAATGATGGTCACTAACACTGATGGTTCCAAACCTTCACCTCCACCAGGAGTTAACTGGTTCACTGCTAACCTCCAGATTACTTCATGGACCTTTACCTTCTTCTTGTCTCTAGGAGGACAGATATAATGTGAGCTAATTGTTCCTGGTTCCTCCATAGAATGGACCAGAAGAGCTCAAAGGTTCCCAGTGGTCCGTCTGCCCAGCAGCATCAGACACAGCTGGAATTCATATTTATGGTCTGTACATGTACAACAAATACTTCGCTATGGGTTCTGTTCTCAGTCATCTCCATGCTGCACTTTGTAGACCAGAGGACTGTCAGTCTGTCCAACATGGATCTGATGTTTGGCTCCATGATTTCAGTCTGATGTGTCCTTCATATATTATTCTGTTCCAGCTGCTGGAGGACAACATTGTCACTTTTGTGAAGAATGAGCTGAAGACGATCCAGAAGGTTCTGAGTTCAGATGACCCAAAAAGCTCAGAGAGTCAGAGAGATGATGAAGAGGTGTTGGAAGGTGAGGATGAAGAGCAGAAGTGGAACATCAGAGGTGTATTGATGAAGATAACACTGAACTTCCTGAGGAGGATGAAGGAGGAGGAGCTGGCTGAGCGTCTGCAGAGCAGTAAGACGGTTTCTATGAAGATTTAACCATATAGATAAATCTCAGATTTACTAATACCTGAAGAGTTGGAATCATATTTATTTAAATAATTTTCTGAAGATTATTTTATTTCCTTCCTGATTTTACATTTTGTTTTTAATTTAGAGCTACCTGCTTCAGTCTGTCAAGATAAACTCAAATCTAATCTGAAGAAGAAGTTCCAGTGTGTGTTTGAGGGGATTGCTAAAGCAGGAAGTCCAACCCTTCTGAACCAGATCTACACAGAGCTCTACATCACAGAGGGAGGGACTGGAGAGGTCAATGATGAACATGAGGTCAGACAGATTGAAACAGCATCAAGGAATAAACACACACCAGAAACAACAATCAGACAAGAAGACATCTTTAAAGTCCCACCTGGAAGAGATCAACCAATCAGAACAGTGATGACAAAGGGAGTGGCTGGCATTGGGAAAACAGTCTTAACACAGAAGTTCACTCTGGACTGGGCTGAAGGCAAAGCCCACCAGAACATCCAGTTCATATTTCCATTCACTTTCAGAGAACTGAATTTGTTAAAAGAAAAAAAGTTCAGCTTGGTGGAACTTGTTCATCACTTCTTTACTGAAACCGAAGAAATCTGCAGCTTTGAACACTTCCAGGTTCTGTTCATCTTTGATGGTCTGGATGAGAATCGACTTCCTCTGGACTTCCACAACAAGGAGATCCTGACTGATGTTACAGAGTCCACTTCAGTAGATGTTCTACTGACAAACATCATCAGAGGCCATATGCTTCCCTCTGCTCTCTTCTGGATAACCACACGACCTGCAGCAGCCAATCAGATCCCTCCTTACTGTGTTGACATGGGGACAGAGGTCAGAGGGTTCACTGACCCACAGAAGGAGGAATACTTCAGGAAGAGATTCAGAGATGAGGAGCAGGCCAGCAGGATCATCTCCCACATAAAGACATCAAGAAGCCTCCACATCATGTGCCACATCCCAGTCTTCTGCTGGATCACTGCTACAGTTCTGCAGGATGTGTTGAAGACAAGAGAGGGAGGAGAGCTGCCCAAGACCCTGACTGAGATGTACATCCACTTCCTGGTGGTTCAGACCAAAGTGAAGAAGATCAAGTATGATGGAGGAGCTGAAGAAGATCCACACTGGAGTCTAGAGAGCAGGAAGATGATTGAGTCTCTGGGAAAACTGGCTTTTAATCAGCTGCAGAAAGGAAACCTGATCTTCTATGAATCAGACCTGAGAGAGTGTGGCATCGATATCAGAGAAGCCTCAGTGTACTCAGGAGTGTTCACACAGATCTTTAAAGAGGAGAGAGGAGGGCTGTACCAGGATAAGGTGTTTTGCTTCGTCCATCTGAGTGTTCAGGAGTTTCTGGCTGCTCTTCATGTTCATCTGACCTTCATCAATTTTGGTGTCATCCTGATGGAAGAAACACAAACATCTAAGGATTCTGAACCAAAGTCTCTCCATCAGAGAGCTGTTGACCAGGCCTTACAGAGTCCAAATGGACACCTGGACTTGTTCATCCGCTTCCTCCTGGGACTTTCCCTGCAGACCAATCAGAAACTTCTACAAGGTCTGTTGAAGCAGAGAGGAAGTAGCTCAGGGACCAATCAGGAAACAGTTGAGTACATTAAGGAGAAGATCAGTGAGATCATGTCTGCAGAGAAAAGCATCAATCTGTTCCACTGTCTGAATGAACTGAATGATCGTTCTATAGTGGAGGAGATTCAACAGTATCTGAGTTCAGGACGTCTCTCCACAGAGAAACTGTCTCCTGCTCAGTGGTCAGCTCTGGGTTTCATCATAGTGTCATCAGGCTGCTTCCATTCTTTAAAGCCCCCTTCAAAGCTCTGTAAGAATACAGATTGTTACTGTATTTATTGTTAATAGTTTCATATGGATTCAGTTTATAGTGTCTGTGTATTCTTACATACTGAGAGAACTGTTTGCCATTTCTTCATGACATAGTGATAGTCTGATTGTGTAACTGTTTATAATATTAGGTCAGGTCAAATAAATTGATATTAGAAATCTCTACATCTAGTCTTTCCATAGAAACGACCTTCGGTGCACTGAATGTCCTTAGATTGAGCTCTTCTATCTGATGAAGGCGCCTGAGAGTCTGGAAACTTCACAATGGAGAAATGTTTACTGATAGGGTAGAAACAATAGAAAGGTTGTCTAAATCTATAAAGTTGTCCGTCAGTTGGTGGAAGGCAGGATTCAGCTGTTGCGAACATTCTGTAAACTATTCCTCTTTGTTTGTGCAAACAAGTTCAAATTAAACCTCCAAGAAATGAAGGAATCTTTGCTTACCTCTTTAGTTAAACTGTTTTGCAACTACATAGCTGAATTTACATTATTCACCACATTGGTAAAGTCTTGGCTGCAAGACAATCAAAAGTGTATATGTGTTAAATTAGTAGCAAGTATAAATGAGTGAAACTTTAATAGATGTGAATAGTCTGTAAGTATATTGTATTTCATAGTTTCTACATCCTTTTTTGATGTTTTCCAAAAGCCTAACCTCGGGTGAAAACAGTTGAAAATAAGAAGAACGTTGGTGACTGGAATGCAATAAACATCCCTTTATATTAATTGGTTAATTCAGATTTTTCTCAACTTTTACCCAGACTAAGTGGCTGTAACCTCTCAGAGAGAAGCTGTGAAGCTCTGTCCTCAGTTCTCAGCTCCCTTTCCTCTAGTCTCAGAGAACTGGATCTGAGTAACAACAACCTGCAGGATTCAGGAATAAAGCTTCTATCTGCTGGATTGGAGAGTCCAAATTGCAACCTGGAAAGTCTCAGGTAAAATTTTCTCAATCCTATTGAAACCAGGTTTCTGTCAATCATGTTTTGTTTTTTAAAAGCTGAGAATTCTTGATGCATATGCACAAAGACTTTTGGAAGATACTTGGATTTTATGTTTAAACAACATTTACCTTTGGACGGATGGATTGTATCAAAACAATTAATCATCCATACATCAATCCATCACAATTTTTCTCCTCATCTCCTCAGTCTAAGCAGCTGTAACCTCTCAGAGAGAAGCTGTGAAGCTCTGTCCTCAGTTCTCAGCTCCCAGTCCTCCAGTCTCAGAGAACTGGACCTGAGTAACAGCAACCTGAAGGATTCTGGAGTGAAGCTTCTATCTGCTGGACTAGAGAGTCCAAACTGCAACCTGGAAACTCTAAGGTACAATGTTCTCAGTCCTGGTGGAACCAGATTTCTGTCCGCCAATCGACCTTATCTGATTTCTTTAAAGTCTTTAAAATCTTTGATGATATGAGTTACAACATCATTTAGGACAACATGAACAACCAGTTTATCTTTAGTATTTTAGTTTCAGTTAAAATGGATCAAATGTTGCCCTCTAATCTTTTCCTACCCAGGTCTTCAAGTTACACTGCCATGTATGTTTTGTTGTTAATGTATTTAACATCCCTGATTACAATTGATTGATGATTACCAGACTTTTACTAAACTGCAGTCATCTGAATCCGGTGAGTTAAAGCAGGGAAACATCTAAAACATGCACAGTTACGGTAGGGTCTTTTATCCGTCCATCCATTTTCTGAACCACTTAATCCTCAAGGGGTCGCGGGGGGGCTGATGCCTATCTCCAGCTGTCAACGGGCGAGAGGTGGGGTACACCCTTGACTGGTTGCCAGTGTTTTATGTTCCTTTTTTTCATTCTAACCATTTCACTAGCAGTTTATTTTTTTTATTTTTTTTATAAAAATGATTAGTTCAGCATTTGGGTTCAGCAATGTTCTCATGTTCTCATCATGTGTTGAATTGTGTGTCTGCAGCTTGTCAGGCTGTCTGATCTCAGAGGAAGGCTGTACTTCTCTGGCCTCAGCTCTGAGCTCCAACCCGTCGTATCTGAAAAACTTGGACCTGAGCTACAATAATCCAGGAGACTCAGGAGTGAAGCTGCTGTCGGCTGGACTGAAGGATCCACACTGGAGACTGGAAGATCTCAGGTATGGAGGAATCTGCTAGAGGAGGTTCAGCAGATAAAATAGTGTTAATTTACTTGGATAAAATTCAGAAGCAAGTGTTGAGGTCATTAAAACTACACCAGTGTCTGCATTGCAAGGTGAATTGGGTGTACAACTGTTAGAAAACAGAAGGATTGGCATTGGTACTCAGTAATGGCAATTACTCAGATACAAGCATTGGTATCGTATCAGTTTGAAAAAAGTGGTATCTTTACTTCCCTAATTAAAATCATGTAATTATAAACTTACAACAGCATACTCTTCTGTACAGCCTTGTAATGTAGTGTATATTTCTAAGAAATGTCCAATTCAGTATAAATAAGTGTTAACTGCTTCACTAGGTAAATTTATTTCAGGATACATTCACATCTACATTATTCTTTACAACACATCCATCAACAATATCAGAATCTATATTTTTAGCTGCTATTCAGTCCCTGAGTACACTGTTCTCCCTTTCACACTTCCTCCAGTTTCCCTAAACTCATCTGCTGCACCTGCCACAACAAAAAGTTTTAGGACATTTGATATGGAAAACACATTTGACTTAGCCAATTAAGATATTTTCAATGGCAAAACATGCAGGGTTATTTTATATTACTTTCATTCTTTTCTTTTTAAAATCTGGACTTTGTGTATTTATTGTCTCACTTTCAAAGAAAGAAAATAACCGATCACACAGTCATTTGGACATAAAACTTGATTTTACTGGAACTAATGCCTACTTGCTTCTTTTCTGACAAGAGAAATTCCCTCATCACAACTGACTCCTGACTCTGCTTAAGACACTAATTCACATGTAACAGGTCATAATTCTCAGCATAATTCTCCTATTTTACAAAGGATTTGATAAATCCATTTTACTATTGTAAGGCGAGGCAATTTTGTTTGTATAGCACACTTTCAACACAAGGCAATTCAAGGTGCTTTACATGATTCACTGGTAATGACACCAAACATAGTATTTGATTTAAAACATCAATTTAGGAAAATCAGAAACATATAAAACACAAGAATCCATAAAAGAAAACATTTAGCACTTGATTAAAAACAATTTACAAAAAGCATAAAAATAAAATTCATGTCAAAAATCAGTATTACTTAAAAGCATCTCTATATCAGGAAGTTTTTTCCAGATAAGGGGAGCATAGAAACTGAAAGCTGCTTCTCCATGTTTGGTTCAGCTTTTTGTGCATGCGTTGGTGTCCTGATGCTTCCTGCCAACTCTGGCCCTTTAACACGTTTTAACTGGTTTTTAATTCTTTTTAACTTTGTTTTTTAATCATTTTCTTTTGACTAGTTTTAAACGTTTTTAACTTTTAGCGACTTATCTTTTATCAGATCCTTCTTTAATCAGAGCACGGACTTCTGTTACTTTTATCATGCCTCCACTCACCTGTAGCTCCGGGTGTGATGGTTGTGTCAGGCTAACCAAGAAAATGAAGGAATTGGAGCAGAGGATAACCAATTTACACCTGATCCAGGAACACGAGCACGACGTGGACATAATCTTCGGCCGAACTTTCGCTGCTGCCACCAGTGCCCAGCTGGCCGACACAATTCCCTGCCAGCCCGTTGAAGCTGCAGAGGGGGAATCCATTGCTGGGTCTCCAGGCGGACTCGGACAGACGAACGCCTGCGGAGGTACAACATTTATGGCAGAGGAGGATCGCTGGTTCAGGCAGGTGGCTAAGCCAAAAGCCCCCCTCAGCTCCACTCCGGTGCCCCCGGGTGTGTGGTCTATGGTTGGCCCTGGTCGTGCCCGGAGCGGCTGCCACCGTTCTCCACCCGGCCTTCCGCTGTTGAACCGTTTCGGTGCCATGGGGGACGACTTCCCTCCTCTGACCCTCCCTCCGACTGCGCCGAAGACCAACAGCTCCGCAGGACCGCCGCCCATCCCCTCCCAGCAGCCAGAGCAGCAGTCTGACTACGGTAACCACCCATATTGCGCCAATCCCAGGACTCAGATGGGACTCGCTGAGGAGTGCTCCATTACACCCCCAATCCACGGAACGAGCCCTCGGCGCTGCCCAACATCCTGCAGGTCCTGGACAACAAGGGATCTTCTGCTTAGAATCAGCAGCACCCTGCACACCATCATCCCAGCACTCTCAACATTGGAGATTCTATTATCCAGCACATTAGGATGAGAGGAGCTGTCACCCTTTGTTTTCCTGGCGCTACAGTAGAGGAAATTTCTGAATAGATTCTGGACTCCATCCAACGTCACCCATCTGTGAGTAAATTTATAATTCATGTTGGTACCAATGACATTTGCAAACAGCAGTCTGAGCTCTTAAAGCAGGCTTTTGTTCATCGTTTGAATCTTTTAAAAGACAAGCCCCTATCTATTTTTATTTCTGGCCCCACTCCAACCATCAGCAGAGGAATAAATAGATTTGCAGGTATTCTCTTTAAACACTTTGCTTTCCACTGCTACCGTGATATACAATATTGGTTTTATAGACAATTTTAAAATTTTCTGGGGCAGGAGTCACTTGTTTGAGGCAGATGGACTCCATCTTAACAGATAAGGTACACGCATGCTGGCATTAAGCCTGGCATACCCTCGATCACCCCTGTCCCCTGCACCGGCTCCAGCTGCTCCTCCCTTCTCTGCCCCATCCAACACATCCTGATCTGCAGCTGGTCCCTGTCCCTATAAACTCAATCCTGATTTTAACAGTAACTCTCATATCGGACTTGGACCTTGTCCTACCTCATTCATACCTGTTATTATCAGCAGAGAGCGAACAAATAATCATAAACTAAAACAACGCAATTCAAATAATCTTAAACAGTTAATAATAATCCAACCTAAAGTAAATCATACAGCCACTGTTGGAGCAATTTTTTGTATTTTGTTTAATTTAGGCTTAAGTCATAGTTTCTTTTATTTCCTTTCTTGCTAAAGTTAATTTGCTTTATTTTGTATTGATGCTTATTATTTGTTTATCATTTCTGCTAATTTAGGTTAATTAGATTATTGTTTGTTGGTCACATGGTTATGAGGATTTACATAAATAGGGCAAGGAGGGTGGAGCTGCGGGCCTGCGAGGGGACATGGTTTTTTAACAGTGATAGAGAGGATGCAAAAGGTCTGTGCACTTGCTTACTGAGTAAATAAACCATCATCAAACGCATTCCTTTGGCTTGGACATTACTTGATTTGAAGTCTCCACAACTGTGTGAAGCCTAACCCTTGACGAAGCCACAGTGGCCATTTGAAAGGTTCGATTATTCGTTTGTTTAAGTTTTATGGACAAATAGCCACTACAATAAGTAAAAAACCTGCCCCTGGATGCATTTTGTTGGATTACTTGAAAATTTGACTTTTTCGCTTGTTGGATTACCCTTTATGGAATTGGATTACACACCTGGACGCTGGAGATAAGAACAAAGGCTGGGCCTAGGAGTGGAGGCTGTGCAGGCTGGATACGGCGCAAACATCACGATCTGATCCATCCGACGCTGTAAAGCTTCCCTGGACACCGTATTGGATAACGGTGACGCTACTGGAGCGCTGGAACTGCATTTACTGCGTGGAGGATCACTCTGTGTTATAATTTGGAGGAGCATAGGCCAAAAGCCTCCACAGGTGACGCGCACGGAGGCGCGTAACAACTATCACAGCGCGCACTCAATTCCGTGCGTAAAGGAAACACCGCCGCAAACAAAGAGCTGCATGGTACGTCTATCATTCATCTTCGCAAATAAATTTGTGCACCTGGCCAACATCAGTGAAATATAAAAATGTCTGACATTGCAACAAGAGCCGCAAGTGACACTCAGGTGGCACTTTCCACAAAAAGGCGCACAAGTTTCACTACTAAAGGATTGATGTTTTTCATGCAAACATGTCAGGAAAAAAGATCGATGAAATGTAAACAAGCCAAAACGTACATGAACCAAATGGATAAATTAATGCATTCCGCAGGCAATATTGATGAAGTCAAGTCTCTTTTGGATCAAATGACAACATGTGTTGATGAGGCAAAGCAACATCATTTGTTATTTGTGTCACTGGATTTACCTCAGGATGAAAGAGGAAAACAAAATAAATATTTTGAACAAAAGGAAAAAATGTTTTTAAATTTTGTTGATGATGTTAAAGGGTGGTTATCAAATGTAGGCCATTCATATGAACATTTTATGAAGCCTCCTGAAAACCAAATTCAAAATGAAATAGGACCTGATGACAGTGCATCAAATAATTGTAAAACAGCATATTCAAAAACTGGCTCTAAACAGTCTAAAGCTTCATCTACCACATCTGCAAAGATATTAGCACAAGCAGAGAAAGCAGTTTTACAGGAGCGCATGGCTGCCTTAAAACAAAAGCATATTTTAGAGGCGCAGGAGGAACAAATAAAGCTTGAACAAGAAATAATTACGTAAGAAACTTGGAACAGTCTAAGGAGAGAAAGGATACCCGGCCAACACCATGATCTGCACTGTCAAAACACTGACTGTAAATTGACACACCTAAAAAAGAGACTTAAAAACCTGAGAGATAACGTTTTTGTAAGGTTGTTGCCTACTAGCTTGCTATCATGCGAAGGATAAGGAGAGTTTAAGGTTCAGCTCACCCTTAAAGGGGTCTTGAAACACTGGACCTAAGGACATTAGAAATTTAAAGATATTGTACTCGTTCCCATCATTAGGGTAAAGCACTTGAAGTACAATTGATTGAAAGGGGACTTTGAACCCTTGACCTGCTGATATAGAACTTACAACTAGTCTACTTTCTCCCTCCATATAGCTTAAAAATACTGAATGTACCAAACACCTGGAAGGACTTGAAGCTGGACCATCAGATAAAGTCTAATGCTCTACCAACTGAGTATTCAGGTCTAAATGAAAGCGAACCAAATAACTGAGCACGCCACAGTCAAAAACATCACCAAAGTTGAAAAGCAATGAATATAAGGTGTCACTTAGGTTCACAGAGCACACATCGGTTTACTTTCCTCTGATGATACTGACGTTGTTGGAAACTATTTTTTTTTTATCATCTAATAGGCTTAAGTACTGCAGACAACCTCCAAATGTAGGTGAAATCAGCTGTAATACTCTTTAACTCAAGTCTTGCTGGGATGAAGTGTTTGTTCATCGAGGTTTGTCATGGCCAACACATGTCAGTCCTGGCACTGCCAAAAACTGAATGTACACTGAACACCTGACAGGATACTAGCTTGCTCTTCAGGATAAGGAGTCGAAAGTAAAGCTCACTATAAACAGGGTCTTGAACATGGACTCAGACAGAGTCTGTTTAAAGATCTTTATTGGTCTATTTTTATCCCTTATTACGGTAAAAGATGAAAAACACAATAGCCAGAAAAAATTTCAAACCCTCAACCTGCAGACATAATACCTAAAAACTTGTCTACTTACTAAATCTTCAAGGGACAACACACACCTAACTGAACAGGACTTTGAACCTGGACCTCAGATTAAAAGTCTGATTGCTCTACGACTGAGCTATTCGGTCACAATAAAAGTCACATATAATTCAGGACACCAAATCTACATCACCAAAGACAAAAAGCATTTGACTAAAAGGTGTACTGTTCAACAGAGCACACATGCTAATTCTCCCTCTATGTTTACTGAAGTCGTTGGACATATTTTTTTTCTAATGGGATTTCAAATTACTGCAGACACCTTCACTGTAGGTAAAAATCTGTTAAATTGCTTTGACTCAAGTCTTGGCAGCAGGAAGGGTTTTGTTCATGGATTTCTTTCTTATGGCCACACAAAATGCCATCCTGGCGCACTGATCAAAAACTGACTGTAAAATTGAACACCTAAAAAAAGAGACTTAAACTGAAGAGATACAACGTTGTAAGGTGTTGCATACTAGCTTGCTAATTCAGGATAAGGGAGAGTTAAAAGTTCAGCTCACCTTAACCGGGTATTGAACATGGACCCTCAAGACATTGAATTTAAAGATCTTTGTTACGGTTCCCATCATCTAGGGTTAAAGATCCTGAAGGTTTTCAATTCGATTGTAAGGGACTTGAACCCTTGGACACCTGCTTTATATAGGAACATACAATCCTTGTCTAAATTTCTCCATCATTAGCAAAAATACTGAATGTACAAACACCTGGGGACGGACTTGAAAGCTGGACATCAGATAACAGTCTAAAAGTTGCTCTACCAAATGAGGTATTAGGTCACTAAATGGCAACGCGACCAAATAACTGGAGCACGCTCACAGTCAACATCTACCAAAAGTGAAAAAGGCATGAATTTAAGGATGTACTGGTCACAGAGAACACATTGGTAATTTCTTTTATGTACTTTTCGTTGTTGGAACTATTTTTTTTTTTTTTACTAATAGGTCTTAAGTACTGCAGGTGACACCTCCCACTGTAGGTGAAATCAGTTAACTATCTTTCACTCAAGTATTGCCTGGAGAAGGTATGTTCATCGAGTTTGTATGGCCACACATGTCAGTCTCCTGGCTCTGCAAAAAAACTGACTGTACACTGAACACCTGACAGATACTACGGCTTGCTCTTAAGGCATTAAAGGAGTCTGAAAGTACAGATCACTAAACAGGGTCTTGACAACACTGGACCCTCGACCTATAGTGTTTAAAGATCTATCTACTTTTTTCACCTCTAGTACGGTAAAGACTGAAGATACAAAGCAAGGCAAAAAATTTCCAAACCTCAACTGCAGACATCTTACATAACAACCTTTGTCTACTTACTAACTCTAAAGGACAACCACTCACCTGAACAGGACTTGAACCCTGGACCCTCCAGATTAATAAGTGCTGAGATGCCTTACGGACTGAGCTATTACGGCCCACAATAATAGTCCCAAAATAATTGAGGAGGACCCAACTTCAACTCACCAAATACAAAAGCATGATAATCTAAGGTGTTAATACTGTTCACAGAGCACACATGCTAATTTTTATGTACTGACGTCGTTGGTACAATTTTTTTTCTAATGGGCTTAATTACTGCAGACACCTACAATGTAGGTAAAATCTGTTAATTTCTTATGATCAAGTATTCGCAGCGAATGGTTTGGTTTTCATCGGATTTCTTTAATTGATGGCCACACATTGCCATTCCTGGTACTGTGAAAGACTGTAACAATTGTTGATATAGTTGGGAGGTATGGGCTGTCTGCAGATACTTAAAGCATATTAGGGGTAAAAAATAAGTTTCCAAACAAACGTCAGTACAATATAATGAAATTACACATTTGTGCTCTGCGAACAGTAACCTTGATTTTCAAGCTTTTTAGCTTTGGTCCTGAAAGGGGACTTGACACCATTGACCTGCTGCATATAGTACTTAAAACCTTCGTTACTTTATCCCTCATCTAGCAAAAAATACTGAATGTACAAAAAAACTCCTGGACGGACCTTGAAGCCTTGGCACCATCAGAGAAAGTTCTAATTGCTCTAACCAACTGCGGTATTACAGGTCCTAACATGAAAGTGATCCAAATAACTGTGCACGCCACAGTCACACATCAACAAAGTTGAAAGCATGTTATCTAAGGTGTATGTTCACAGAGCACACATAGGTAAATTTCCTTTATGTACTGACCGTTGTTGGAAAACTATTTTATTTTCCTAATTCGCCTTAAGACTGAAGGACACCTCCACTGTAGGTGAAATCAGTTAATATCTTTCACTAAAGTCTACTGCCTGAGAAGTCGTTTGTTCATACAGTTTTGTATGAGCCACACATGTCAGTTCCTCGCACTGCAAATAACTTGACTGTACAACTGAACACCTGACAGATACTAGCTTGCTCTTCGGATAAGGAGTCTGGAAAGTACAGCTCACCTAAAAACAGGCTCTTGAAACACTGGACCCTCCAGACTATAAGGTCGTTTTAAAAGATCTTATTATCTTGAGACTTGAGCAGTAGTAAACCATCTTTGACTTACAGAGAGCTGTGTGGATTGGCAGGATGAGCTGCTGAGTACTCGCGAGAGCTGTAGCATAGGCTGACATGGCCGGTTATGTGGTAAAGTATACAAACAGCCAGGTAGAAATAAGACAATCATTTTGAACCAAAGCAGCTGAAACTTCTAAATGAACATCAGTTACTTTTTTTTTTCCTCTAAACAACCTGGGACAAGGAACACATTGGATTCGCGGATGTGTACACTAGACGAGTGCTTTGATAACATCGTTATGGTAAGTCACGGAGAAACCTGCTTCGGATACAACAACGAGCACACCAGTAGCAGAAGCGCTCACTCGTTCCTAGGCTAGCACATCCACGGACTCGCAACAACCCAAAAACGATAGAAGCTACTCGGCGACATCCTGACTCAATAGACAAGAAGCTAACCAGCTGGAGCCCCGTTCTGGCTGGTTGAGGTTCTGCATAAAGAATTTCAGGTCTCAAGGGAACCTCGCGGGAGTTCAAGCCAACAACAAAATAGCTTCCGCTAGTTAAACGAAAACTCAAACACTAAAACGATGATGTTAGAAACTCAACGAGGGGATGATAGCAGCTGACTGGAGAAAAAACAAAAAGCTTCCACTGGGTCTTTTCTAGAATTACAGCCCAGACTCATGAGGGACAATTTCGTTTTTTCGGGAGGATACCAGAGCAGGCTGAGAAGTTAGCTGATAGTAGCCGTGCGAAAGTTCATTCAAAAACCAAGCTGAAAATGCCAGACGACTCGGGTTAAATACACTAACTTTACCATCGGCGATCACACCGACTCGGAGGTAAGAAGGCCCAACAACACCCGCCCGCGACCAATTGTTGCAAAAATTTGAAAACATTTTAAAACAAAAAGAACATGTCAAAGGCACGCAGGGATGAAGATCAACGCGCGACGACATTATCAGCGTTAATGGATCAATTTCGAAGATATCCTGGACAGAAGACGCGGGTTATTTCCAATTAAGAAAGAAAAATATTAGTGAGGGCTGTAGGGCTACGGTTAGTGTGGATAAACTGTATGTTAACGGTCAGCTGTTTAGGGACCCTCAGGTTACTCCTTGGCTTTATTAGTCATATTTAACAGAACCAAGACAGAATTAGCTTTATCAGACAACTATAGTTTAAAAAAAAGCACAGCTCAGCAGGCTGTTTTTGTTTGTAAATGTGGGTAGGGGCAGGGCTGTGCACTAGATTGCTTTTTCTTTTTTTTTTACTTTTTTCTTTTTCTCTATTTTCTTTCTCACATTTGTACCACCAAATCTCTTTATCACCTTTTTTCCTTTTTCTCTCTCACACACACACAGACTTTTATCATGGCATATTCATGTTTTTCCATCATACTTTCATTCTGTACACACCTGTATGGTGCATTATTTGCCTCGCTTTATCTCTGCTTCTGGTTTTTTTCAATCTGGCAACCCCATGGACAAACCAAAATTACACATATATTCATCCTTGGCGATAGTACATGTCTAAGGTTTATCTTAGCTCTATGAATCCTGTAAAATTTATAACATGGAATATTCGCGGCGCTAGCTCCAGACATAAAACGACTAAGATTTTCAACCATCTTACAAGATTGAAGGCAGATGTCTTCTTACTACAGGAGACTCATAAATCAAGTTAAACAGCTAATGATTTAAAAACACCAGAGTATCCTAATATATTTTCTTCATGCTATAACTCTAGACAACGAGGAGTAGCAATATTAATAAATAGAAATACTAATTTTAAAGTAATAGACACAGCTACAGATCCAGAAGGTAGATTTATAATATTAAAAATATTTATAAATAACCAAAAGTTATGTATAGTTAGTATATATGGTCCAAATGTTGACGACCCCTTATTCTTTCATACTTTCTTCTCGGTTCTGGCTAATCACATGGATTGCTCACTTGTTCTTGGGGGAGATTTCAACTTTGGACTAAATGAAGAAATAGACAGGCTCAGTACAGCAGGGACTCAGCGCAGATGGCAATCCATAGATATAGTTAAACAGTACATGAGCGATTATGGACTCTGCGATGCATGGCGATCGCTTCATCCCAACGACAGAAAATACACTTTTTACTCAAACGTACATCATTCTCATTCTAGATTGGACTATTTGTTAGTCAGCAGCTCACTGTTGAATGACATTTCAGACACTGAGATACATCCTATAGTGATCAGCGATCACGCTCCTGTTTATTTAAATTTAGCAAATAAAATTGCAACCCTTCAATATAAAAATTGGAGATTTAATACATCATTACTTAAGGATAAAGAATTTATTAAATATATTGAAAAAGAATGGGCTTCATACATGGAATTTAATGATCTCCCTGGTATGTCGCCATCCACTCTATGGAAAGCAGGGAAAGCTGTGATTAGAGGTAAAATAATTTCATTCTCATCAAATAAAAAGAGAACAGAAAATAAACATGTTCAGGAATTAGAAGAAACTATTAAATCATTAGAACCTTCCCTGGATAAAGAGAGCTTAAGTAAAATAAGGAAAGCAAAATTAGAATTAAATGAAATTATTAATAAAAGGACGCAGTTTTTAATCCAAAGATTTAGAATAGAAAACTTTGAACATAGTAATAAATCAGGTAGCTTCTTAGCTAATCAGTTAAAAATAAATAAAGAAAAAACAACTATATCTGCAATCAAAGACAAAATTGGGAATATAATATATGACCCTGAAAAAAAAAACAACACTTTCAAAGAATTTTATGAGACGTTATACACACCAGAGATAAACCCTTCAAATAATGATATTGTACAATTTCTGGATAAAATAACTCTTCCTAAACTTTCAGACAGTCAAGCAAAGGCCCTGGATTCACCGCTAACAGTGTCTGAACTCCAGGAGGCCCTCCAATCCATGCCTAATAATAAAGCTCCAGGTCCAGATGGATTTCCAGTAGAGTTCAATAAAGAATTCTGGAATATTCTGGCACCAACATTTTACAAAATGTTACAGGAAACAAAGGAAAATGGTCGAATACCACCAAACATGAATTCTGCCTACATCAATCTTCTATTAAAACCAGGAAAAGACCCTATGTCTCCTACCAGTTATCGTCCCATTTCTCTTATCAATGTGGATCTGAAAATAATTTGCAAAGCTCTTGCAAGAAGGATAGAGAAAATAACACCTCTAATAATCCACCCTGATCAAACAGGTTTTATAAAAGGTAGGCTCTCTTCAACAAATTCACGTAGATTAATAGATTTAATAGATTTAATAGATTATTCCCACTGTAAAAACGTCCAAACCAATATATTATCTTTAGATGCAGAAAAAGCATTTGATAGAGTTAACTGGAAATTTTTATTTGCAGCCTTAAATAAATTCGGATTCAGTAATTCTTTTGTAAACTGGTTAAAAATATGATACAGCTCACCAACAGCATGTATTAGGACCAATAATCAAACATCATCAAGGTTCTTTCTTCAGAGAGGTACCAGGCAGGGATGTCCACTTTCTCCCTCCCTCTTTGCTATTTTTATTTAACCATTAGCAGCAGCAATCAGGCAAAATAATAATGTTAAAGGTATACAATGCAACAAAATAGAACATAAAATCAGTTTATACGCAGATGATGTACTACTTTTTCTACAGCATTCACAAACTTCCTTGTCTCAGGTAATTGAGTTAATAAAATCTTACTCAAGAGTTTCAGACTTTTCCATAAATTGGTTAAAATCTACAGTCCTTCCAATCAACTGTTCTTACCAGAGTCCTGGTGCTTTACAGCTCCGGTCGGGAAATATTACATATCTAGGTATCCATATCTCACCAAGACTGGCAGACTTATCTAAGCTAAACTACGTCCCACTTTTAAAAAAAGTGGAAGATGTTCTGGCAAGATGGAAATCCCTTCCAATATCACTTATTGGAAGGGTAGCTACAATAAAAATGATGGTTTTGCCTAGAATCAATTATTTATTCTCAATGATCCCAAGCAAACCATCACCTGATTGGTTTAGATCTCTGGACTCTTCTGTTTCTAAATTTCTTTGGAAAGATAAACCCCCACTTATCAGCTTAAAAACACTACAGAAGTCCAAAGATAAAGGAGGTCTAGACCTACCAAACTTTCGTCATTATTTCTTAGCCAACAGACTCCAATACACATCAAGATGGGTAAAACACAGTTATATCGATGAGTGCTGGGTAGATGTAGAACAGACACTATGCAATAAGATAAAACTTTCAGATCTACCTTTTGTAAGCTCAAATATAAAACAAAATGAATGTTTCAAAAGTATAAATATCAGCTCCTCTCTGACAGCTTGGTGGGAATTTCTTAAAATGACAAAGACCTCACTAGTCCCATGCAGGCGTACACCCATCTGGAATAACCCGGATATCTTACAAAAAAAATGCACGATCAACTTTCCAAGCTGGAGTTGTAAAGGAATTGAATACCTGGAGCATATATTCGATGGAACAGACTTTATCCAATTTAATACATTGGTTACACAATTCGGAATTAACAAGAATAAATTCTTAGAATACCAACAAATTAAATCAATTATAAAAAATAAATTTAGGCTCAATACAGTTGATTTACAAATTCCAGGAAAATTTTTAGACTTCCTTAATCTTAACCCTCCCAAACTGCTATCTAAAATATACAAAACATTAAATAGAATAGATGAATCAATAGCCCTTCCTATTTCAAAATGGGAGATGGACTTGTCCATCTCAATTGACCAAAACCTCTGGTCTCAAATTTCATTAAGAACCTTTAAATTTCTTTAAAATCCTAATCTACGATTAATACAATATAAAATCCTTCATAGAGTGCATTATACAGGGCAACGGATGTTCAAGATGGGTTATACGCCGTCTGATACCTGTTTACAATGTACAAGCAATCTACCAGACAATTATATTCATGCTCTTTGGTTCTGCCCACCTGTTGGTATATTATATTGGTACCAGATATGTGAAAATCTATCAAAGTGTCTGAAATGTAATATCACACCTGCTCCCACAGTTTGCTTGCTGGGAAATGTAGAGGAAGTTACCATGGATACAAAGTCTATGCAATTATTTCACATCCCCTTATGCACGCTAAGAAAAATATCCTCTTGAACTGGAAAAATAAAACTTCTCTGAATATTAATCAATATAGAGATCTCCTTCTGGATTACATTGGTCTAGAAACGTCATCTGCCTCCACATCTGATCAATCTTTCTGGTCACCCTTCATCAGTTCCATCACCTAGTGGGGTCAGGCCCTCGATTCTGTTCTGTGGGACACGGTTGCTGATGTGGAGCTTAAGGGTTGGTGGTGACTGCAGGGAGGTCCTTGGGGGTGGGTCCGCTTGCGGTTGGGGCGGTAGGTGCCGTGACTCTCGCCTGGGGTGGGACTTTGGGGGCTTTGTGTGGTGACTCCTAGTGGCTGCATGCGGCGCCTTAGAGGGGTCGTGCTGGCGCACACAGGTTACTGGCCTGGTGCTGTGCTGCTCTGGAGGGGTCTGGGCTGGGCCTGGGGCTCGGGGTTCTGGGGCGGCGTGCCCCCCGGCTGGGGCCCTGGCGGGGCTTGGCCGGGGCGTCTCTTATTGGCGGGGAGGCTTTTTACCATCTAGCACAGGCGCTCTTTTTAACGGGGTGCGCTTGGGACGGGAGGGGGGAGGGCGTTGAGGGGGAGGGGGGGCTAAACTCAACCTGGGTGTCTAGTGACATGTGTTTTGTTAGCAGTGTGAATGTTGGGAAGGATTTAGTTATGCCCCTGGCATGGGGCCTGGTGGATTGCCAGGACCCCCATGGGGCTCGGGGGTGCCGCTGCCGTGGCCCCCGACTTGACGTGCTGGGGCCTCCCACCCCTGGTGGATCGGGCCGAACGGGGGTGCCTATTGGAGTCAGCAGGGGAGCTGGCTCCCTGGGGTTGGCAATGGTCACCCCAGTTATTTTCTCCCCATCCCCATGCCTCTGTCCACCTGCTCCTTCATTCTACCATTCACAAGGCCTTGGGACGTGGGTACGTCACTGGGGTGCCGTCTAGACACTGAGGGCCCGGGGGGGGAGATGGGGGTACCCGGCAGTATTCCCATGTCCCACCCCTCTGTTTTAAGTGCACATTAGAACAACACGCAACAACACCACATTGAGCGGGGGGAGAGAGGCTGGGGGGTCTTTCCACACCCCTGTTCGTTGGACCATCAGGGGTCGGAGCCCGGATAGAACATCAGGCCGTCTGGTCGGGGTCCTGGGCTGGTGGGCTGCTCTTGCCGGTGTGGGGGCCTTGGTGGTCTGCTTGTCCCCGTCCTGGTGGGCAAAGGGGTCTGTCTCCTGGGTGCAGGGGCAGGGTTCTCTATTGGGGCGTCTGTCCCTGGGCCTGGGAGTATGGAGTATAGTGTACGTATGGGGGGTATGAATGAGTGTATAGCGTCCTTTTTTCGTATGTCCTGTATTTGTAAGAATGTGTACGCATGTAAGGGAGGGTACGTATGAGTGTGTCTGTCTGTCTATGTCTACCTGTCAGGTTGGGTGTTTGGCTGCTCTCTGGCCTGATGCATCTTCTTCCCTCCCCGTCACTCCCCGTCGGTGATGGTTGCTCCTGCCCGCTGGTTGATGATGGCTCTCGATGCCTGGGGCCGGGGGTCCCGGTTGCGGCCCGGCTCGGTCCTGGTGCATGTCGGGCGGGTCCTGGGTGGTCCGGTGTGTCGGGCGGCCGCTGTTTCGGGCCGACGTCCTCCTTGGATTGACTGGGGCACCTCTTATGGGGGTGCCGGGGTTGTAGAATAGGTTGGTGCCGTCCGGTGGATCGGTGGGGACCGTGCCTGGCGCCCAGTCCTCCTGCCGGTTCCAGGACTTCTGCTGGCTGGTCTGTTCACCTGGTGGGGCTGTCCGGCATTGGCTGGGCCCCTGATCTTGGCTCCCTACGTGGGGCGGGATCTGGACCCGGGAGCTGGAAGATCTGGATGTCCAGGTGCCGGCTGGGCGTGGCCTGGGGAGGGCGAACATCCGCTGTGGCTCTTGCTTGGCTCGCGGGTGTGTGGAGGCGGGCCGGGTTGTTGGCGGTGGGTATTGGTCCGGGGTGGCGGCGGCGTGTGTTGTCCGTCGGTTGGCTGCGGATCCTCCTTGCCTGCGGCGGCGGCGGGGGGCCCTTGTCGGCTGGTCCCTGGTTGGGGCCCCGCTGGGGGGCGGGGTGCCCCTGGTCCCCGTGGCCTCCGGTTCCTGATCCGGGCCCGCCCTGGCGTAGCCGGTTACCGGCGGAGCCCGTGGGCTCGTCACTGCGATCTCTCGGGCCCCAGCATTGCGGCTAGTGGGTGTTCCCCTGGGGCTTCCATCTGTTCCTCTCTTGGTGGGTGATCGACCCTGCGCTGATCCGCCTGTGGACTCTGTACTCTGTGGGACCCTGGATGCATACATCTCTTGCCTTCTCCATGTCTGTGCCGATTCCTGTAGGACGGATTGACGGTTCCTTACACCAGCTATCAATCACTTGCATGGGGAAACCTTATTCAGACCTGCATGCTCGCACACACATAGGTGTGGGGACATTGGTGAGGACGGACATATCTTAAGCTGAGGTTATCATCATTAGTTAGTTGTTCACAGGAGCTTACCAGAAACATTTGTATTATGTTCATTAATCAATGCTTGTGTGTAGTGAATGTATAATTCTTAGTTTATTCTAGATCCGAACTATTGGTTTGGTTCTGTACAGTTTGTTGTTTTTGTTTTGTATTACTGTTTCTCTGCCGTCCGGCAGAGGACTGGGATGTTTTCTTGTGTTCTTTGTTTGCCTCCCTGTCTTGTGTCGTCGGTTCGCGCCTCTGTTGGTCCGGTTTCTTTTCTTCACCTTCTTCCTTTCTCCCTTCTTGTCTCAGTTTAATGTCCATGACGTCAGGAAATTGAACCCACAGTAATCACTAATAAAGATTTTTCATACATATACATCAGGTGGCGTACTACAGCGAAGCTGTAATACTCTGCTTGGGAAAGTAAAACTGTTGGGCTTGTACTTGGTACTCAGACACCAATTCTGAGTAGCATACTGCTAGACAGGACACGTTAAAAAAAAATGATCTTATCTACTTTTTCCCTTATGAAGGTAAAGACTGAACATACAATAGCCAGGAAAACGTTTTGAACCCTCAACCTGCAGACATAGTACCTAACAACCTTATCTACTTACTAACTCTTTAGGACAACCACACCTGAAAAGGGACTTGAACCCTGGACCCTCAGATTAAAAGTCTGATGCTCTACCGACTGAGCTATTCAGGCCCACAATGAAAGTCACAAAATAATTGACAATACCAAACTCAACATCACCAAAGAGAAAAAGCGTGATAATAAGGTGTACAGTTCACAGAGCACACATGCTAATTTCCTCTATGTACTGACGTCGTTGGAACATTTTTTTTCCTAATAGGCTTAAGTACTGCAGACACCTCCACTGTAGGTAAAATCTGTTAATTGCTTTGACTCAAGTCTTGGCAGCAGAAGGGTTTGTTCATGGAGTTCTTTCTTATGGCCACACATGCCATCCTGGCACTGTCAAAAACTGACTGTAAATTGAACACCTAAAAAGAGACTTAAAACCTGAGAGATAACGTAAGTTGTTGCCTACTAGCTTGCTAATCAGGATAAGGAGAGTTAAAGTACAGCTCACCTTAACAGGGTCTTGAACACTGGACCCTAAGACATAGAATTTAAAGATCTTGTCTACGTTCCCCATCATTCGGGTAAAGACTGAAGGTACAATTGCCTTGAACTTGAACCCTTGACCTGCTGATATAGTACTTACAACCTTGTCTACTTTCTCCCTCATTAGCAAAAACACCTGGATGGACTTGAAGCCTGGACCATCAGATAAAAGTCTAATGCCCTACCAACTGAGGTATTCAGATCCTAAATGAAAGCGACCAAATAACTGAGCATGCCAAACTCAACAACACCAAAGCTGAAAAGAAGGTGTACAGCACCTGGTATTCCCAGGCAGTCTCCCATCCAAGTACTAACCAGGCCCAACCCTGCTTAGCTTCTGAGATCAAACGAGATCAGGCGTACAAGGGTGGTGTGGCTGTACGCTAAAAGCCTGACACAAAGTACTTCTTTAATCTGTCACAAAGCTGGGTTTAAAGCGTGGTACAATGTTACAACTATTTCTTCTGCATTGTTTTCATCACAAGTACTCAGGGCCAAAAAAAAATATTTTTAGCTTTTAGGTGTGAAAATAAAGTTGGCAAGATACCCTGCATTCTCCTTTCTGGTGGAAAATGTGTACAGCACCTGGTATTCCCAGGCAGTGTCCCATCCAAGTACTAACCAGACCCAAACCTGCTTAGCTTCTGACATCAAACGAGATCAGGCGTACAAGGGTGGTGTGGCCGTAAGTCGAACACCTGCAACAAAGTACTTCTTTAATCTGTCACAAAGCTGGGTTTGAAGCGTGGTACAATGTTACAACTATTTCTTCTGCATTGTTTTCATCATAAGTACTCAGGGCCAAAAAAACATTTTTAGCTTTTAGGTGTGAAAATAAAGTTGGCAAGATACCCTGCATTCTCCTTTCTGGTGGAAAAAGTGTACAGTAGCTGGTATTCCCAGGCAGTCACCCATCCAAGTACTAACCACACCCAACCCTGCTTAACTTCTGAGTTCAAACGAGATCAGGCGTACAAGGGTTGTGTGGCCGTAAGCTGAAAGCCTGAAACAAAGTACTTCTTTAATCTGTCACAAAGCTGGGTTTAAAGCGTGGTACAATGTTACAACTCTTTCTTCTGCATTGTTTTCATCACAAATACTCAGGGCTAAAAAAGAATATTTTTAGCTTCTACGTGTGAAAATAAAGTTGGCAAGATGCCCTGCATTCGCCTTTCTGGTGGGAAAAGCTTACAGCACCTAGTATTCCCTAGCAGTCTCCCATCCAAGTACTAACAAGGCCCGATCCTGCTTAGCTTCTGAGATCAAACTAGAGCAGGTGTACAAGGGTGGTGTGACATTAAGCAATAAGGATGACACAAAGCACATCTTTAATCTGTCACAAAGCTGAGCTTGAAATTTGGTACAAGTAACTATTTTTTCGTCCTTGTTTTTCATCATAAGTACTCAGGGCTAAAAAACATATTTTTAGCTTTTAGGTATGAAAATGAAGTTGGCAAGATATCCTTCATTCTATTGGAAAAAGCTTACAGCACCTTGTACTCCCAGGCAGTCCCCATCCAAGTACTAACCAGGCCCAAACCTGCTTAGCTTTTGAGATCAAATGAGATCAGGCGTAGAAGGGTGATGTGACCGTAAGCAATAAAAATGCCACAAAACACATGTAAAATGTTTAACAAAGCAGTGCTTGAAGCTTGGTACAAGTAACTATTTATTCGTCATGGTTGTTGGCAAGATATCGTTCATTCTCCCTTCTTGTGGAAAAAGCTTACAGCACCTCATATTCTCAGACAGTCTCCCATGCAAGTACTAACCAGGCACAAACCTGCTTAACTTCTGAGATCAAACGGGATCATGTGTTTTTGTTTTTTCTTTCTTTTATCATCAAAAAGTACAACAAAAATACACACTTTCATTCAATACATACTAATCCATTTCAACAACACATTATTACAAAAGAAAACAAAAACATATTTACAATAATCAAAATGCCAAAATAAAGGAATCTCCTTGCTGTTTAACAAACTGATTTTTCCTTACAAAATTATAGTCAAAATCTTCATCAGTCATATAACAAAACATTGCCTTTAAATGCAGTTTCAGAATATTCAAAAAAAAATCTGAAATATAGGCACCTTTCTGCCTTCAAAATTAACCATATTCCTTCTCAGCCAAATACTCCTTCTAGCATGGCTTAAAAATATGTTCAGCAAGCTTGTATTTGTCTCCTTATTTTCCTTTATTCCTATAAAATATACCCATTTCCAGTCCTTGTACTCTATCTTTATATTCCATCTCCTACACACTGTCATCCACACTCTATCCAGGAACTCCCTTACCTGCTCACACTCAAAAAATAAATGCATCATTGTTAACGCGTCTTTTTCTACATACCTGACACCTTCTGCTGACCTCTCTTTTTATTTGATGTATTATATTATTAGTATAAATAATATTATGTCTTATTTTAAAATCCAACTCCTCGCATTTCCAATCATTATTTTTTACCATTAATGTTCTCCAGTTGTTTTTGCTCACATACCTAGGAAACATTTTCCCCCAAAACTCCTCAACTTTAGCTTTCTTTGTGCAGCATTTCAGCAGTATCTCATACACAACTTTTGTCTTAATTACCTTCAAATGTATTTTTTGTTCATCATTCCTTATAAATAAATCAGGTAGCTCCTTTTTCTTCATTACTTTTCCTTCCCTTTCTATTTTATCCTTCCATTCTTTTCTTAAAGCAATTTTTATTTTCTCTATTATATTTTCCACTTTTCTCACACTCATCTCGCTATCTACTTGTCTCACTTGATCGTGTATTACTCCTGCTGTTAAAAATCCTGGCACATATTCTCTTGCTATATCCTTGATTTTTCTTATCCCTGCCAACATAAAAGTTTGCTTAAACATGACCTCTCCTTTAACTTGGATGTTTTTGTTTAAAAAAATTGGCTGATTATGTACGTGTTCTAGATCCATGCACTTATATTCAATCATACTCAATAACTCTGACCACGCAACCATCCCTTCAACATAAAAAGACGGCACTCCACACAACATACTTCCTCTCACATGCATGAACATACCTTCCTCACCACAACCACGCACTCTATTTAAAAAGAAGCACATAAATTCCTTCCATACTTGCCCCTCTTTCCCATATATGTAATTTTTAAAAGTCTTAATCCTTAAGGCCTTAGCCTTCGTTTTTAAGTCAATCAAATTTATTCCACCATCATTATAATCCGCTATTGAGTTTTTAGATGCGATTTGGATTCTCTTTTTGTTCCATAGGAACCTGCTCACCAAAAATTTAATTTCTCTTATTACCCAATCCGGTAAATCCAATATATTAAGTATAAAATTAACCTTTGATAATAACATTGCATTAGTTATTATCACTCTCCCTCTCAAGGTCAAATTCCTCAACTGCCAATAGTTCAAATATCTTTTTATTTTATATATAACACACGTCCAGTTTGTGTCCCTCATAGTTCCACTATCTACACCCAGTGCAAGTCCTAAAATAATCACTTTCTCATAATTTCTTTCAAATTTCCACTCACAACTTTCCTCTTTCATACTGCCGATTTGCATTATACTTGATGTAGCAATATTAATTATCGCACCTGACGCTCTACCATATATTTGAAGTATTTCCATCATTACCCTTATACTTGCCATATCTTTAACTACAAAAGTAGCATCGTCTGCAAATTGATACATTAGGCACAATCACACCATTTATCCTTTTCACATTATGTCTTACGTATGCTGCCAAAGGTTCCAACGCCAAAGAATATAATGCTGCCGATAGCGGACATCCTTGTCTCACCGACCTTTCTAATGGAAACCATGTATTTTAATACAGCTTTTTGGCTTACTATAAATAAGCTTAATCCAGTTTAAAAATACTTGACCAAATCCAAGCCTGGTCAGTGTTTCCATTAAATAAACATGGTCCACTCTGTCAAAAGCTTTTTTTAGGTCCAGATTGAGTACTATACCACCGTCCTTATGTTGACTTAAGAAGTGTATTGTGTCCCTTAGAGACATTAAAGTGTCAGCTATTTCCCTCCCTGGCACAGCGTAAGCCTGCAAGGGGGAAATTACCTTCCCAATAACCATCTTTAATCTGTTAGCTAGTATTTTTGTCAATATCTTGTAATCAGTGTTTAACATGGTTAAAGGCCTATAATTTTCCAAGTTCTTTTTATCTCCTTTTTTTTAATATAATAATATTATCATTCCAGTTGCCATTTCATGACTTATTTCACAGTTCTTTCCATTTCCTCAAACAGTTCACATAAATTAGAGGCTAACAAATCCAAAAAATCTTTATAAAATTCAATTGTAATGCCATCAAGGCCTGGGCTTTTATTTAATTTTAGTCCGTTTATAGCATATTTTACTTCTTCCAATTCTATTTTATCCTCACACAATAATCTTTCCTCTCTCTGTAATATTTTATCTGTTTTAGACAAGATATCATTCATGCTTTCCATTTCTATATCTTCTTTTTTGAAAAGGTTCTTATAATAAAGCTCAGTTGTCTCAAGGATGTCGTCAATCTTCGTTATTTTACATCCATTTTTGTCAACTAATTCATTTATATATTTGTTTTGCTGTCTGGTTTTCTCCATTTTTAAGAAGAATTTTGACACCTTCTCACCCTGTATCACATATTTGGCCCTGCTTATAGGGCCCTGCTCTTTCTCCCTCCCATTTCTCTCTTTCTAGATCTTTTAATTCCATTTTTTGTTTACTATATCTTGTCTTGTCTTTCATTGGCCTTCTTTCAATTTCCCTTACCTCTTCTTCTATTTCCTTTTATAGATTAATCATATTTTCTCTCTTTTTGCACATCCTTATCTTTGCATATCTAATGGCTTTTATTTTTATCATTCTTTTAAGATCTTCCCACCACATAATAATATTCTCTGTAGATCCCCTTTTATCTTTTTTTAAATTTTATTAAGTTCCTCATTACTCTATTATATTCTTTTTCTTTCAATAAACTAGAGTTAAGGCACCATGTGCCTCCACCTCTTCCAGTTATATCCTGTCCTATATTAAAATTCAAGGCTGCATGGTCTCCACAGGATAAAAATGTGTAGTTTGTGCCTTTTATCAGGCTCGCTATTTCTTGATTAACCAGACACAAATCTATCCTGCTCTGTTTTAGAGTGTTCTCCACCAGCTGTCTTCTTGAAAATGTTTTGGATTCAGGGTTATCTAACCTCCATACATCACTAAACTTTTAACATTCATTATTTCCTCTAGTTTCCTCCTAGATGTGTCATTTCTTAAAATACTGTGATCCCCTATGTCTAATCTTGACATTTTAACGTTAAAATCACCCACCACTATACAATTGTCATCACAAAATGGTTCTAAATTTTCAAAGAAAGATTTTCTGTCTGCTTCCTTATTAGGAGCATAAAGATTGATTAACTTAAATTTTATCCCACAAAAATCAAAACTCTTCATGAAAAGAAGATTCTGCTGATTCTGATTCACTGTTAGTTCCGCTATTGATTTTAGGGGTTCGTCTTCAGTCAAACCATTTGATGTTGCTAAATATGTCTCTTTAGTGCCTGTGTTTCGAGAGACGGAAGTTAACAAATATTTTTGAATGGATAACACAGGCTTTGCAGTGTCCACCTGATGTTTGGTCCCTATTAATACAGTGCAAAATCCATGGTAAAGCACAAGAGGTTGTAGCCGCCCTTCCTCTTGATGATGCCCTAAAGTATAAGGTGGTTAAAGATGGTATTTTGAGAGCTTATGAGGTTGTTCCTGATGCTTACCAGCAAAAGTTTAGGTCTTTCAAGAAAAGCCCCACTCAGACCTATGTAGAGTTTGCCAGGGAGAAAGGAAGCCTATTTGATATATGGTGTGCCTCGAGAAAGGTGAAAACTTTTGACTCTGTGAGAGAATAAATTTTGTTGGAAGAGTTCAAAAATTGTTTACCTGAACGTATTGTTGTGCATTTGAATGAGCGAAAAGTAGATTATCTGTCCTCAGCTGCTGTTTTGACAGATGATTATGTCCTCACACACAAGTCTAAAAATGTTTCTGCACCTGTTAGGCCTGTGCCTGTTAAAATGGTTGGAGGAAAACCCACTCCACAACAGGAAGAGAGAGAATGTTTCTACTGTCATAAACCTGGTCACATAGTTGCAAATTGTTCAATCTTGAAAAGAAAAGACCAGAATACATTCGAATCAGAATCAGCTTTAATGGCCAAGTATGACACATACAAGGAATTTGACTCCGGCAACTTTTCTCTCCAGTACAGAACTTAAATAAGTAAAATAAAAAATAAATACAAATAAATAATAAAGGATAATCGCCCAGGCTGTTCATCAGAGTGACAGCCTGGGGAAAAAAATTGTTCTTGTGTCGGGTGGTTTTGGTGTCCAACGGTCTGTTTACAGACCAAACCAAAAGGGGTGGGGTTCATACAAAGAAAACTAGACATTGCAGAAAAGGTTGAACTTGGCTCTACTCCTGATCAATGTTTTGACTAATTTTTGCTTAATGGAACAGTTTCATTTCCTGGATTTACTACAGATAAACAACAAGTTCGCATCCTGCATGACACTGGAGGTTCACAGTCAATTATCTTGGCAGATTCTTTGCCTTTCTCTGAACAATCTTACTGTGGTTACAGTGTCATTTTACAAGGGGTCGAAATGGGCTATGTTCCACGACCGGTACACATGGTGCATTAACAGCCCAAATTAATTTCTGGCACTTTCTCTGTTGCCGTTTGTCCTGTATTACCAATTAAAGGAGATTCATTTCTACTAGGTAACGACATTGCTGGAGGAAAGGTGACTCCATCACTGGAGGTGTTAGATGTTCCATGCCTTGACTCTAAGGAGGAAGAGCCCTCTCAGCCAAACATTACTACATCTTGTGTGCTCACTCGAGCTAAAAAAATTGAGAAAGCCCCAGCCACTGATGTTGACTTGTCTGACACTGTGCTCATGTCAATCTTTTCAGGTGAGGAAAAACCAGGGGACAACTCAAAGGTTCCTGCAGCCCGCTGTAAAAGGGGCCAAGACCTGCAGACCGCTTAAGAAAGTTTGGTTCCCATGACACGTGCCAAACTTTGTGAAGCTCAGAAGATAGATTCCACACTTCACATATGCTTTTCAAGTGTGGTAGGTGCTGAGGCAGTTGGAGGTGAGACTGTGGCCTTCTTTCTTAATGATGGAATACTTATGCGCAAATGGTCCCCTGTTACTCTCCCCGATGCAGATTGGATTGTGGTACATCAAATTGTGGTTCCTCAGGTGTACCGAACCCACACTTTGTCCACGGCACATGAGGACTGCTGGTCTGCACATTTAGGCATAACAAAAACTTATCAGAATGTTCTACAACATTTTTATTGGCCAGGTTTAAAAACTGATGTCAGTCAGTATTGTCGCAGCTGCCTTATCTGCCAAATAACTGGTAAACCCAACCAAGTTATTCCTCCTGCTCCTCTCCATCATACATCTGTGGTGGGAGAACCTTTTGGCAAGGCAAGGCAATTGTATTTGTATAGCACACTTTCAACACAAGGCAATTCAAGGTGCTTTACATGATTCTGGGAAAAACCATGATTCAGTGATAATGAAACCACATGATTATAAACAAAACATATAAGTTTAACAGTAATCAATCAGTAAGAAAAGATAATGTAAGGAACAAATTTATGTAATTAATACACAATCACTTAAAAAAACAAATAAAAAGCAAGAATAGAAATTAAACCACAACGATAAAAATAATTTAAGTAACACATTTAAGCAATTAAAACAGATTAAAACAGATAAAACAAATTCAGGTAAACAAAACAAAAAGTGAACAGAAAGCGCAATTTAAGATTTAAATGCAGCTCTGAATAGGATAGTTTTTTTTTTTTTATAATTATCTCTTTATTTGGAAAGGCAAACATACATCATTCACATTAATTACAGCCTCAGTTGTTTAAAGAAACGGATAAGGATGAATTCAGAAAGTTCAAGTGTTTTTGTCCATGTTGCCCTTCTGGGATTTTCCTTTTACGGACTTGTTTCAGTTGGAAACAATCATAACAGAACAGAACAGGGGAGCGCACCATCTCTTAACAATAAATGATCAAATAGGAAATTACGAATTAGAAGGAGGAAAAAAGAAAAACGGGGTTCACACATGATATGGTTTTACATACTCAGTCCATTTGGACCAGATCCCATAAAACCTTTCTTTCTCAACTTTAAGGGAAAAAGATATCTTCTCCATAACAAAAATATTGTATACAATTTCTAACCATTCATCAATGGTGGGTGGTTCCACTTTCAACCATTTCCTCGTGACAGATTTCTTACTGGCTGCCAGAAGTATAGCTAGCAGTTTTTTGTCTTTGTTGTTCCATGTTTCAAGCCATATATTGCCCAAATACAAAGTTTCACATGTAAATGGAATGTCTACATTAAAAACATTTTTAATATGTAAATGGATCTCTTTCCAGTATGACCTTATTGTTTGGCAGTCCCAAAAGATATGGAAATGGTTGGCTCCATTAAATCCACAGAGTCTCCAACAGGCATCTCCACTACCTACATGACGTTTCTGAATGGGTGTTATAAAAAATCTTGTAACATTTTTCCAACAAAACTCTCGCCATGTGTTTGATCCTGTTGAGAACCATTGCAGCTGACATATTTTCTCCCAGCTCTCCCGTGAGATCATCACCCCCATTTCCTTTTCCCATCTTTTCTTTATATATTCAGTGTCCTCTTGTCTAGATGATTGTATGGCATTATATAGTTTGGAAATAATTTTGTTACAAGATCTGGGCTTAATTAATGATAAAAATACCATCACAAATTTTGATTCACCCCTTCCCAACACCTCTTTTAGATTTTTGTTAAAGTAATCTCTCACTTGCAGGTACCTAAAGAAATCATCTCTTCCCAGTCCATATTCTTTTTGTAGGGTTTCAAAACTTTGAAATGTACCTATATGAATAAATGAAAAATAAGTAGATAACCCTTTTGAGATCCATATCTTGAATCTGCCATCGATTTTATTTGGTGCAAAATCTGAGTCGTAGGCAGGCCATCTTATAATTTTGGATGCATCTCTTAATCTGCAGATTTTGACAATCTCCTGCCAGGACTTCAGCGAACTGCCTATTATAGGGTCTTCTGGGATCTCCAGCTCTCTTAGTAATTTGATGTCACCTAGTAGAGCTGTTATGGGGGTTCCCTTAATTGTTGTGCCTTCTATGTCCTTCCATCCTGCTGTGTATGTTGGTGAACATAGGCAGACTAAAGGTCTCAGCTGTGCAGCATGATAGTATTCCTGTAAGCAGGGTAGACCCATTCCACCCTTTTCTTTTCTTAATTGTAGCGTCTTAAATTTGATTCTGGCCCTTTTCCCCTGCCACAGATACCTTGCTATTAATCTGTCCCACTCTAAGAACTGTTTAGATGGTATTTCAACTGGTAGGCACTGGAAAAGGTACAGCATCCTTGGAAGAATATTCATTCTAATAGACTCTATTCGGGAGCTTAAACTTAAAAAGGGAATAACATTCCATCTATTAATGTCAGACTTTACTTTTAAGTTTAATGGGCCGTAATTAATGTCATAAAGTCTTGAAAAGTCCCTAGGTAGTGAGACGCCCAAATATTTAATGGACTCTGCACTCCATTTCCAGTTATACTTGTTCTTAATTGAGGATGGAGGGTCATAATTAAACGTTAATACCTGAGTTTTGTTAATATTAATTTTATAACCGGAAATAAAACCGAATTCCTCTAGTAATCTCATCAGTTTAGGGAGTGTCTGTGTAGGTTGTGTTATACTAATCAGTAAATTGTCAGCAAACAGAGCCAGTTTCTGCTCCCCAGTTGTCATTGTTACCCCCTTTATATCAGACCTCTGCCTTATCAATTGACTCAAGGGTTCTATGATTAAGGCAAAGAGAAGCGGCGACGCACAACACCCCTGTCTCGTTCCTCTCTCCAGGATAAATGGATTGGTTAAATCTCCATTAATTTTTATTCTAGCAGTTGGTTTACTGTATAGTGCTGTAAACGTGTCAATTATGGTTGCATGGAAGCCAAATTTGGAAAGTACTTTATAAAGAAATGTCCACCTCACGGAGTCGAATGCTTTCTCCGCGTCCAAACTTAATATCAATGTCTCCAGTTTTTGTTGTCTGATTTGTCTCATAATGTGAAGCGTTTTCCTGATGTTATCTTGGGTCTGCCTTTGTCTGACAAAGCCAGTCTGGTCCTTATGTATTAATAATGGCAATATTAGTTCTATTCTTTTAGATAATATGGAATAGGATAGTTTTTATCTTTGATTTAAAAGAGCCTAGGGATTCAGCATTTTTGCATTCGTCTGGAAGTTTATTCCGCATTTGTGGAGCATAGAAGCTGAAAGCTGCCTCTCCCTCTTTAGTTCTGATTCTAGGGACGATTAGTAGGCTAGATTTGGAGGACCTGATTGGTCTGCTGGGTTGATATAGTGGCAGCATATCTTCAAGTACTTTGGTGCTAAACCGTTCAATGATTTATAAACAAGTAGGAGTATTTTAAAGTCTATTCTCTGAGATACAGGGAGCCAGTGTAAGGACTTTAGAACTGGGGTGATGTGTTCTACTTTCCTGGTTCTAGTGAGAACACGAGCAGCAGTGTTCTGGAGCAGCTGCAGCTTTCTGATTGATTTTTTAGTTAGACCTGTGAGGACGCTGTTGCATTAATGGATCCGACTAAAGATAAACGCAATGATCAGTTTTTCACGGTCCTTCTGTGACATCAGTCCTTTAATCCTAGAAATGTTCCTCAGGTGATAGAAAGCTGACCTTGTTATTGCCTTTATGTGACCCTGGAGGTTCAGGTCTGAGTCCATTATTACACCTAGATTACGAGCCTGATGGGTAGTTTTTAGTTGTATTAGCTGAAGCTGTGTGCTGACTTTGGATCTTTCCTCCTTAAGTCCAAAAATTATTATTTCTATTTTGTTTCTGTTTAGCTGGAGAAACGAATCGGTAACCCTTCCTTTTACAGTACGGTAATTACCTGGTAATTACCTGGTAATAAGATGTATTTACTAAGTAATAACAGTGTAATTAAATGTAATTACATTGTAATTACCAAGTATTGACCAGGTAATTACCCAGTATTTACAAGATATTTTTCTGACTATGACCGGGTTTTACCCAATAATTTACCTGCTAGATATGGAGTAATAGTAAATTGTGGATTTCAAATCCAGTAGTTAAAAATATTTACCTGAGGTTATTATTTGGTAATAAGATGTATTTAGTAAGTAATAATAGTGTAATCAAATGTAGTTACACTGTAATTACCAAGTACTTACCAGGTAATTATCCAGTATTAACAAGATAGTTTTCTAAATCCGGTAGTTAAAAATATTTACCTGAGGTTATTATTTGGTAATATGTATTTAGTAAGTAATAACAGTGTAATCAAATGTAGTTACTTTGTAATTACCAAGTACTTACCAGGTAATTATCCAGTATTAACAAGATATTTTTCTGACTACGACCTGGCATTTACCCAATAGTTACCTAGTGGATACATGTGTCTATATGTCACTTTGTTAGGCTGATAGTAATTTATGTGGTAATTACCAGGTATTTACTCAAAAAATATCACATATTTACCTGGTAGTTATCTCATATTTACCCGGTAAATACCAACTAGTTCCCTAGTATTTACTAGATATATACCGCAAACTACCATGTATTTATCCAAGCATTATGATATTATTATAGATTATGTATTACCAATCAACCTGTGCAGTGACGGTGAGGGTAGTAATCACTCTGGTCTTTACCTGGTAATTAACCAGAATTTACCCTGCAAGGAAGGTGGAACTGTACTGTAAAAGGAAGCGTGTTCATTTTGTCCTTGTTTAAACAGCTACTTAATACTGCAATGTACAACACAAAACAGAAATAGACATTTTAACAAAATACAAACGTACCTTTCTTTTGTGTCTGAACTTGCTTTCATCTATCGCTACGAAAGCCCTTCTCCCTCCAATTCGCATTTTCCTTCTTCTCTCTAGTCGTCTGACTGCTGCACAGCAAATTTCCCGTAGAAGTGTAGTCACCCTAGTCAGTGATTTGCTGCTCCCACATACTCCATCCTCTAGCATATCCACATGTCTTCTCCTCAAACCCTGTGACAAACTGACCCCAAAAAAGAGAACAACTATGTAATAGCAACAAGGATGGGTGAGTTTTGTAGTCAGGTAGGGGTAATTATAAGGTTTTTTTTGTTGCTTCAGATAGCCATGTTGCATGTTGGGATGGATGAACATGTGTGATTTATTGGATTTTTTTAGATTGACTATGCAATATGTGTGTACGTGTTTAGCTATTTATTTATTTATTTTAAACACACTCTGTACATGTTGTATCTGCTTGTACAGTATCAGGTCAGCCTGATTGGAATAGTCTTAAAGATAATATGCAATTGACTACGTTGAAAAAAAAGCAAATGTTGATTTAATCAGTATTATTATTATGTAGCAAAACATATTTATGCATCTTGAGAAAGAGCATAAGACATAAATGTTTAACTTGTCAAAATATGTTCTGTTACATCATGCCTACAAAGCCATATTAATTGAAGTGGGAGGGAGAAAGAGAGCAACCAACCTGTGCATAATTTCCATCCATGATGATAATGACATGTGAGACCGGGAGAATATTGAGCCATCTCTGATGGACCTGGTGATAGTCCTGCCCCTGTGAATTGATCTTCTGCAGCTCCTGTAACACATATGACCACAATTGAAAAATGTGCTATGTGCTAAACTTTTTTGCCAAATTTTTTGACTTTGCTGTAGCTTAATTTATTTTTCCAAAAAATATGGACTTTTTGCATACATTTTAAAATTTTCAATTTTGTTGTAGCCTACTTTTTTGCTATTTTGGAACTTTTTGGGTTAATCCAGAAAGTAATCTAGTGCACAGGTTTTTAAAGTGTGTATTTTGCAAAGATTTTGCATAAAGATCTAAACATTTTCCTAACCTTAACAGGACTAGTAGTGAAGAGGTTAACATTAATTTTTAAACTATATTTGCTGTATTATGTGCTCTATTCTTGCAGTCTTGTCAATATAGTATTTCAATCATTTCTTCAACATAGTAGGCCATGCACTGTAAATAATATTTAGAAGGAGTAACATACATTATGATAGAACATTAGATTGTCAATATGGTCTTTTTTAGGGGGAAAATACATGCAACTCTCCATTGACTTAAATGTATAATAATAATAATAATAATAATAATAATAATAATAATAATAATAATAATAATAATAATAATAATAATAATGTGTGGCAATGATGCTCATCCGTTACCATCGATAGCCGTCCTTGGTCGTGTTCGTCCTTTTGAATTTCATTTTGTTGTTGCAAACAGGGCATCTTTTTTTCTTTGCCAAGTCTTTAGCTTCCCTACGTTTATCTGCTGTCTGTATCCACACTGGTGTATAGCTGCTACATTACAAGCCACATGATCAGTGAAGTATTGACATGAAATCAAATGTTCAGGTGATGTTACCTGAGGTAAAATATACTATAATAAGATTCAATTCTGTGAAATGTAACAATATAATAGCATCAGCTAAACAGGACATGATGAAAAGATTTGAATTTCTAAATGATAAAATGAAGGCTATCTTTTATATAACTATCAACAGTATGATAATATGACAGCTTTGACACATGGGCTTCATGTCATTCTTCTTAAAAGATTAGAGGCTGAATGTAGTTTATTGAAGAATATATAGCAGCACCTTAACTATTTCTCCTCTCCACTTTATTCATTAATTTGATAATTTTACAGACAATAATAGAAAAAAAATCATGAAAATAAGTAAAGTATTTACAATACATATACATATCTGAATAATGTTTGTGCCAGTGACCCTCATACAAGACCTGTGTTGTTAAAAAGTTTAGAAAATATTCCAATGTAGCCGTATTAGTGTTTCAACTAATTTTTTTGCTCTATTAACTAATTATTAACTAATTTTGCTGGGGAGCCCCATGCTGGAACACCCTCAAGGACCCCTGGGTGTCTCTTGACCTTACTTTGGGAACTAATTTGGTAGAACACTGTTATGTATATTATTACATTAGCGAGATATGATGAGATATGATGACTTCTCAGATAGTCTGTTTATTTAATCATAGCTGAGAATTTTGTATTCATACAGAAGAGACATTAAATACACACTACTTAAAAGTGGAGTTTTGATGAATTTCTCTTGACAATGTTTACAAATGTTTTTTTGTTTTTTTTTACTTTCTGAAAAATGTATCTTAATTTATTTCCTTTACCCCTTGTAGTCATGCCGAACACACGCAAAACAAAAAGAAAACAGCACACCACACCAGAGTAGACCTCTGCAATGTTGATCGAGTCTGACAACAATGATGGTAAGATAAATCATTTTCAGTTTTCACCATAGCTAGTTGTAACCATAAACTAACTGCTTTTTATTCATATTTGTTGTATATAAATTGATCTTGCATGGCGCCAGGCTGTCAGGAACTCTATTCTTAAAGAGGAGCTAAACCCCCTAAATGCTTTTCATCTTAATTTTAGTTCACATACCTCAGGGACCTACAAAGCTTAGAAGTGTAAAGGCCATAAATTATCTTTTGACTAAACACAAAGTTTGGAGTGATGATGAAAATATTGCAATAATCCTAAACTAATAAGTATTTAATACATCTTTTTGCACTTTTTGTAGTTGAAGAGAGTCAACAAAATGCACCAACCAAGGCACCTACCATGGCAAAGTTAAAGGGTGACTTTCAAAAATTAAAAGGGGAGAACCAGCTACTGAAAGAAGAAATCCGTCTCTTGAAAGAGGAGAACCGATTGCTAAAAGAGCAGCGTGACTTCAACCGAGAGAAGGCTCTCCACCCAGAGTTTGGCCACACAACATCAAAAGGTATCTACAGTGTACTGTTCCCTCAAAACAAAAATGGAAGGTTGTAAATACAATCTAAAAGGAGTCTTGATTAGTTAAAGGAACATCAAGCAAGGGTTTCTTGTTAAAAGAAGTTTTAAATGGCTCTATATTCTGACAGCAATCACTGAAAGAGTGTTTAGTCAGCGACTTAAAATCGCCAAACCCCCACTGTCCACTATTTCACTGGATGCAGGGCTGACATATCTCTGCAACTGCAACCATTTTGCCTTTTCAAACAAATTCACCACGTCAGCCGTGAGCCTGTACGAGGTCCGGTTGCCGCAATACGTCTGCCCTGCATGCAGCACTACAGGCTAGAGAACCATATTTTAGACTGTGGGGACCACAAAATATTTTTAGAATTACCTACAACAATTACAACAAAATCAGAATAGATTTATATTGATTATGGTGAACTGAAATGAACTCAAATTTTTAAGTACTGTACCCCAGCCCCCCTTATCTGTTTTTTCTGGTTTCGTGATGCTGATGTTCTTTTCATGTGATAAATGAAAATCATAATAATATTAAAGAGAACTTGGACTCAAACTCATAGATTTGCTAACTTCTAACATTTTATTTTTCTAAATTGAAGGGCAACGCAAAATTGTGGTTTCCTCTGACTCTTCAGACTCAGATGACTCCTATGAGGATCGGAAGAGGAAGTGTAAGAAGAAACACAAAAAACATGGGTCTTCAGACTCCTCTGATGATGACTGGAAGAAGAGCAAATCCAAAAAACCCTCATCATTTGGAAAGAGAGGTAACCCGCCATCTGAAAAAAGATTGGCTCACATTTCTGTTGCTTCTTGAACAACGCATAGAAAAAAAGCACTGTTCATCACATTTCAGCCAAATTACACACTATTTATTTATTTATTTATTTATATAAATAAATGTTCAGAAATGTGGTAAATGCACCCCATTTTATACATTGAAGGGAACATTTTTATTTGTTTTTATTTATTTTGATTACATTAAAGCTACATGACCTGGTAGCTAATGACTTATGCAAAGAGCTTTAAGACTCCTGTCACATGGTCCTAACAAAGTATATGAAAGATATGTTTGTGGAAGCATCTTTTATTGTGACACTGCAGTCACATTTCCATCTTAATTTCAGTGTAGCATGCTAACATGTATAGATTTTTTTTATTCTTGATGTGGCATAATGCTCCCCTCCACCCAAACACAATCTTACAGGCTATATTTACCAGAGTCAAGGCTAGCCCTATTACGAAACAGCTACGTAGATAGTATCCACAAATGTATCAATTTAAACATGGAGGGTAGTGCACTGCAGACACAAGATGACTGGTTTAACCCCTGATCTTCAGGTTATGTCAGGATTATAAATATATTTGGAATTATTACACAGTGTTAATCTGTATTTTCTTTTGATGATCTGTTTTGTAGTTCTGAGCCCAGAGGATGTTGTCCACCGCTACAAAGCGGTCCTAAAAGTCTACAGGCGGAACCGCAGCATGACCAACACCTGTGAAGAACTCAGAGTGGATAGGAATACTATTGCAGGCACTGCGGTCATTGCAGATGTCTTGATGGCTACAGAGGGCGAAGACTTTGGGGAGCTGCCCCTTTTCAAAGAAAAAATGACTTTAGCGAACTATGCAAAATTATGCAAGGCATTTGTAGATGCCAACAAACCCCTGCAGGAAAAAATCAAAAAAATGAGGAAGGCCACAGAGCTGCTGCCTATCAAATACAAAATGCCAAAGTGAGGGATCAAGCCCTAAAGTGCAGTAATTTCACTGTCTTTTTGTTGTGTCTGGTGGGGATTCAACCAAATTTCTTTTTTCCAAAAACATTTTAGTGTGTAGTTGGACCCTGGTTTCTTTCTCCAAAGATTTTTTATCTTTGCCCCTAGAGTTTCATATTGTTCAATAACGGCTGACTAGCCACTCCCGGCCATTTCCACTAGGATGTTGTCAGCCTTACTCATTTTATTTTGTACTAGGCATTGTCAGTGCAATTTGGATCAGCACATTTTATTTTGTTGCAATTATTTCTACCTCTTCTGACCCAGACACTTTTTTGGGTGTTAGATTCCTTACAAGATGCCACTGCGGTTTGCACCTTATGCACTTTTTTATAACATGCCCTACTTGTTTTGAAATATATGTACACTTGAAAGCTATGCCACTGTTCTGAGTATTGAAGTTACTCTCTTTAAGTTCACTGTTTTGCATATTAAGAGGATTAAAGTTAGTCTCTTTGACAGTTCACCTGTTTTTGCATATTTGTCATAGGTTGTGTGAAGGAGTGTACAAAATACATTGTATCTTCATGTAAAGGAAAGTACATGGTAATATCATTGGAACAAACCACACTTCCTTTTACAGTACAGTTACACCTTCCTTACTGGGTAAATTCTGGGTAATTATGAGGTAAATATATGATCACATTTGAGAAAATATCTGTTAATTACTAGGGAAGTATGAATTATTTCCAAGTAACAATGACACAGTAAAAACTACCATACCTGTAATACCCCTACTAATTGCCAGGAAAGTACATGGTAATATAATTGAAACAAACCACGCTTCCTTTTACAGTACAGTTCCACCTTTCTTACAGGGTAACTACTCTGTAAAAGTCTGATATTTCTCTGATATTTACTTGGTAATTATTAG